>OX359194.1:7244400-7259400 GCA_947172415.1 Chondrosia reniformis | reverse complement strand
AGTTGTGAATTTGGAGTGGCTGAATTTCAGTCGAGGCCACTAGGCCTAGTTAATCCATTGAAAGTGGAGTTGTGAATTTGGAGTGGCTGAATTTCAGTCGAGGCCAATAGGCCTAGTTAATCCATTGCAAGTAGAGTTGTGAATTTGGAGTGGCTGAATTTCAGTCGAGGCCACTAGGCCTAGTTAATCCATTGAAAGTGGAGTTGTGAATTTGGTGTGACTGAATTTCAGTCGAGGCCACTAGGCCTAGTTAATCCATTGAAAGTGGAGTTGTGAATTTGGTGTGACTGAATTTCAGTCGAGGCCACTAGGCCTAGTTAATCCATTGAAAGTGGAGTTGTGAATTTGGAGTGGCTGAATTTCAGTCGAGGCCAATAGGCCTAGTTAATCCATTGAAAGTGGAGTTGTGAATTTGGTGTGACTGAATTTCAGTCGAGGCCAATAGGCCTAGTTAATCCATTGCAAGTAGAGTTGTGAATTTGGTGTGACTGAATTTCAGTCGAGGCCACTAGGCCTAGTTAATCCATTGAAAGTGGAGTTGTGAATTTGGAGTGGCTGAATTTCAGTCGAGGCCAATAGGCCTAGTTAATCCATTGAAAGTGGAGTTGTGAATTTGGTGTGACTGAATTTCAGTCGAGGCCACTAGGCCTAGTTAATCCATTGAAAGTGGAGTTGTGAATTTGGAGTGACTGAATTTCAGTCGAGGCCACTAGGCCTAGTTAATCCATTGAAAGTGGAGTTGTGAATTTGGAGTGACTGAATTTCAGTCGAGGCCACTAGGCCTAGTTAATCCATTGAAAGTGGAGTTGTGAATTTGGAGTGGCTGAATTTCAGTCGAGGCCAATACGCCTAGTTAATCCATTGAAAGTGGAGTTGTGAATTTGGAGTGGCTGAATTTCAGTCGAGGCCACTAGGCCTAGTTAATCCATTGAAAGTGGAGTTGTGAATTTGGTGTGACTGAATTTCAGTCGAGGCCACTAGGCCTAGTTAATCCATTGAAAGTGGAGTTGTGAATTTGGTGTGACTGAATTTCAGTCGAGGCCACTAGGCCTAGTTAATCCATTGAAAGTGGAGTTGTGAATTTGGAGTGGCTGAATTTCAGTCGAGGCCAATAGGCCTAGTTAATCCATTGAAAGTGGAGTTGTGAATTTGGTGTGACTGAATTTCAGTCGAGGCCACTAGGCCTAGTTAATCCTTTGAAAGTGGAGTTGTGAATTTGGAGTGACTGAATTTCAGTCGAGGCCACTAGGCCTAGTTAATCCATTGAAAGTGGAGTTGTGAATTTGGAGTGGCTGAATTTCAGTCGAGGCCACTAGGCCTAGTTAATCCATTGAAAGTGGAGTTGTGAATTTGGTGTGACTGAATTTCAGTCGAGGCCACTAGTCCTAGTTAATCCATTGAAAGTGGAGTTGTGAATTTGGAGTGACTGAATTTCAGTCGAGGCCACTAGGCCTAGTTAATCCTTTGAAAGTGGAGTTGTGAATTTGGAGTGACTGAATTTCAGTCGAGGCCACTAGGCCTAGTTAATCCATTGAAAGTGGAGTTGTGAATTTGGTGTGACTGAATTTCAGTCGAGGCCACTAGGCCTAGTTAATCCATTGAAAGTGGAGTTGTGAATTTGGTGTGACTGAATTTCAGTCGAGGCCACTAGGCCTAGTTAATCCTTTGAAAGTGGAGTTGTGAATTTGGTGTGACTGAATTTCAGTCGAGGCCACTAGGCCTAGTTAATCCTTTGAAAGTGGAGTTGTGAATTTGGAGTGGCTGATTTTCAGTCGAGGCCACTAGGCCTAGTTAATCCTTTGAAAGTGGAGTTGTGAATTTGGAGTGGCTGAATTTCAGTCGAGGCCACTAGGCCTAGTTAATCCATTGAAAGTGGAGTTGTGAATTTGGAGTGGCTGAATTTCAGTCGAGGCCAATAGGCCTAGTTAATCCATTGCAAGTAGAGTTGTGAATTTGGTGTGACTGAATTTCAGTCGAGGCCACTAGGCCTAGTTAATCCATTGAAAGTGGAGTTGTGAATTTGGAGTGGCTGAATTTCAGTCGAGGCCAATAGGCCTAGTTAATCCATTGAAAGTGGAGTTGTGAATTTGGTGTGACTGAATTTCAGTCGAGGCCACTAGGCCTAGTTAATCCATTGAAAGTGGAGTTGTGAATTTGGAGTGACTGAATTTCAGTCGAGGCCACTAGGCCTAGTTAATCCATTGAAAGTGGAGTTGTGAATTTGGAGTGACTGAATTTCAGTCGAGGCCACTAGGCCTAGTTAATCCATTGAAAGTGGAGTTGTGAATTTGGAGTGGCTGAATTTCAGTCGAGGCCACTAGGCCTAGTTAATCCATTGAAAGTGGAGTTGTGAATTTGGTGTGACTGAATTTCAGTCGAGGCCACTAGGCCTAGTTAATCCATTGAAAGTGGAGTTGTGAATTTGGTGTGACTGAATTTCAGTCGAGGCCACTAGGCCTAGTTAATCCATTGAAAGTGGAGTTGTGAATTTGGAGTGGCTGAATTTCAGTCGAGGCCAATAGGCCTAGTTAATCCATTGAAAGTGGAGTTGTGAATTTGGTGTGACTGAATTTCAGTCGAGGCCACTAGGCCTAGTTAATCCTTTGAAAGTGGAGTTGTGAATTTGGAGTGACTGAATTTCAGTCGAGGCCACTAGGCCTAGTTAATCCATTGAAAGTGGAGTTGTGAATTTGGTGTGACTGAATTTCAGTCGAGGCCACTAGGCCTAGTTAATCCTTTGAAAGTGGAGTTGTGAATTTGGTGTGACTGAATTTCAGTCGAGGCCACTAGGCCTAGTTAATCCTTTGAAAGTGGAGTTGTGAATTTGGAGTGGCTGATTTTCAGTCGAGGCCACTAGGCCTAGTTAATCCTTTGAAAGTGGAGTTGTGAATTTGGAGTGGCTGAATTTCAGTCGAGGCCACTAGGCCTAGTTAATCCATTGAAAGTGGAGTTGTGAATTTGGAGTGGCTGAATTTCAGTCGAGGCCAATAGGCCTAGTTAATCCATTGCAAGTAGAGTTGTGAATTTGGTGTGACTGAATTTCAGTCGAGGCCACTAGGCCTAGTTAATCCATTGAAAGTGGAGTTGTGAATTTGGAGTGGCTGAATTTCAGTCGAGGCCAATAGGCCTAGTTAATCCATTGCAAGTAGAGTTGTGAATTTGGTGTGACTGAATTTCAGTCGAGGCCACTAGGCCTAGTTAATCCATTGAAAGTGGAGTTGTGAATTTGGAGTGGCTGAATTTCAGTCGAGGCCAATAGGCCTAGTTAATCCATTGAAAGTGGAGTTGTGAATTTGGTGTGACTGAATTTCAGTCGAGGCCACTAGGCCTAGTTAATCCATTGAAAGTGGAGTTGTGAATTTGGAGTGACTGAATTTCAGTCGAGGCCACTAGGCCTAGTTAATCCATTGAAAGTGGAGTTGTGAATTTGGTGTGACTGAATTTCAGTCGAGGCCAATAGGCCTAGTTAATCCATTGAAAGTGGAGTTGTGAATTTGGAGTGACTGAATTTCAGTCGAGGCCACTAGGCCTAGTTAATCCATTGAAAGTGGAGTTGTGAATTTGGTGTGACTGAATTTCAGTCGAGGCCACTAGTCCTAGTTAATCCATTGAAAGTGGAGTTGTGAATTTGGAGTGACTGAATTTCAGTCGAGGCCACTAGGCCTAGTTAATCCTTTGAAAGTGGAGTTGTGAATTTGGAGTGACTGAATTTCAGTCGAGGCCACTAGGCCTAGTTAATCCATTGAAAGTGGAGTTGTGAATTTGGTGTGACTGAATTTCAGTCGAGGCCACTAGGCCTAGTTAATCCATTGAAAGTGGAGTTGTGAATTTGGAGTGGCTGAATTTCAGTCGAGGCCAATAGGCCTAGTTAATCCATTGAAAGTGGAGTTGTGAATTTGGTGTGACTGAATTTCAGTCGAGGCCACTAGGCCTAGTTAATCCTTTGAAAGTGGAGTTGTGAATTTGGAGTGACTGAATTTCAGTCGAGGCCACTAGGCCTAGTTAATCCATTGAAAGTGGAGTTGTGAATTTGGTGTGACTGAATTTCAGTCGAGGCCACTAGTCCTAGTTAATCCATTGAAAGTGGAGTTGTGAATTTGGAGTGACTGAATTTCAGTCGAGGCCACTAGGCCTAGTTAATCCTTTGAAAGTGGAGTTGTGAATTTGGAGTGACTGAATTTCAGTCGAGGCCACTAGGCCTAGTTAATCCATTGAAAGTGGAGTTGTGAATTTGGTGTGACTGAATTTCAGTCGAGGCCACTAGTCCTAGTTAATCCATTGAAAGTGGAGTTGTGAATTTGGAGTGACTGAATTTCAGTCGAGGCCACTAGGCCTAGTTAATCCTTTGAAAGTGGAGTTGTGAATTTGGAGTGACTGAATTTCAGGCGAGGCCACTAGGCCTAGTTAATCCATTGAAAGTGGAGTTGTGAATTTGGTGTGACTGAATTTCAGTCGAGGCCACTAGTCCTAGTTAATCCATTGAAAGTGGAGTTGTGAATTTGGAGTGACTGAATTTCAGTCGAGGCCACTAGGCCTAGTTAATCCTTTGAAAGTGGAGTTGTGAATTTGGAGTGACTGAATTTCAGTCGAGGCCACTAGGCCTAGTTAATCCATTGAAAGTGGAGTTGTGAATTTGGTGTGACTGAATTTCAGTCGAGGCCACTAGTCCTAGTTAATCCATTGAAAGTGGAGTTGTGAATTTGGAGTGACTGAATTTCAGTCGAGGCCACTAGGCCTAGTTAATCCTTTGAAAGTGGAGTTGTGAATTTGGAGTGACTGAATTTCAGTCGAGGCCACTAGGCCTAGTTAATCCATTGAAAGTTGAGTTGTGAATTTGGTGTGACTGATTTTCAGTCGAGGCCACTAGGCCTAGTTAATCCATTGAAAGTGGAGTTGTGAATTTGGTGTGACTGAATTTCAGTCGAGGCCACTAGGCCTAGTTAATCCATTGAAAGTGGAGTTGTGAATTTGGTGTGACTGAATTTCAGTCGAGGCCACTAGGCCTAGTTAATCCTTTGAAAGTGGAGTTGTGAATTTGGAGTGGCTGATTTTCAGTCGAGGCCACTAGGCCTAGTTAATCCTTTGAAAGTGGAGTTGTGAATTTGGAGTGGCTAAATTTCAGTCGAGGCCACTAGGCCTAGTTAATCCATTGAAAGTGGAGTTGTGAATTTGGAGTGACTGAATTTCAGTCGAGGCCACTAGGCCTAGTTAATCCATTGAAAGTGGAGTTGTGAATTTGGTGTGACTGAATTTCAGTCGAGGCCACTAGTCCTAGTTAATCCATTGAAAGTGGAGTTGTGAATTTGGAGTGACTGAATTTCAGGCGAGGACACTAGGCCTAGTTAATCCTTTGAAAGTGGAGTTGTGAATTTGGAGTGACTGAATTTCAGTCGAGGCCACTAGGCCTAGTTAATCCATTGAAAGTGGAGTTGTGAATTTGGTGTGACTGAATTTCAGTCGAGGCCACTAGTCCTAGTTAATCCATTGAAAGTGGAGTTGTGAATTTGGAGTGACTGAATTTCAGTCGAGGCCACTAGGCCTAGTTAATCCTTTGAAAGTGGAGTTGTGAATTTGGAGTGACTGAATTTCAGTCGAGGCCACTAGGCCTAGTTAATCCATTGAAAGTGGAGTTGTGAATTTGGAGTGGCTGATTTTCAGTCGAGGCCACTAGGCCTAGTTAATCCTTTGAAAGTGGAGTTGTGAATTTGGAGTGGCTGAATTTCAGTCGAGGCCACTAGGCCTAGTTAATCCATTGAAAGTGGAGTTGTGAATTTGGAGTGGCTGAATTTCAGTCGAGGCCAATAGGCCTAGTTAATCCATTGCAAGTAGAGTTGTGAATTTGGTGTGACTGAATTTCAGTCGAGGCCACTAGGCCTAGTTAATCCATTGAAAGTGGAGTTGTGAATTTGGAGTGGCTGAATTTCAGTCGAGGCCAATAGGCCTAGTTAATCCATTGAAAGTGGAGTTGTGAATTTGGTGTGACTGAATTTCAGTCGAGGCCACTAGGCCTAGTTAATCCATTGAAAGTGGAGTTGTGAATTTGGAGTGACTGAATTTCAGTCGAGGCCACTAGGCCTAGTTAATCCATTGAAAGTGGAGTTGTGAATTTGGAGTGACTGAATTTCAGTCGAGGCCAATACGCCTAGTTAATCCATTGAAAGTGGAGTTGTGAATTTGGAGTGGCTGAATTTCAGTCGAGGCCACTAGGCCTAGTTAATCCATTGAAAGTGGAGTTGTGAATTTGGTGTGACTGAATTTCAGTCGAGGCCACTAGGCCTAGTTAATCCATTGAAAGTGGAGTTGTGAATTTGGTGTGACTGAATTTCAGTCGAGGCCACTAGGCCTAGTTAATCCATTGAAAGTGGAGTTGTGAATTTGGAGTGGCTGAATTTCAGTCGAGGCCAATAGGCCTAGTTAATCCATTGAAAGTGGAGTTGTGAATTTGGTGTGACTGAATTTCAGTCGAGGCCACTAGGCCTAGTTAATCCTTTGAAAGTGGAGTTGTGAATTTGGAGTGACTGAATTTCAGTCGAGGCCACTAGGCCTAGTTAATCCATTGAAAGTGGAGTTGTGAATTTGGTGTGACTGAATTTCAGTCGAGGCCACTAGTCCTAGTTAATCCATTGAAAGTGGAGTTGTGAATTTGGAGTGACTGAATTTCAGTCGAGGCCACTAGGCCTAGTTAATCCTTTGAAAGTGGAGTTGTGAATTTGGAGTGACTGAATTTCAGTCGAGGCCACTAGGCCTAGTTAATCCATTGAAAGTGGAGTTGTGAATTTGGTGTGACTGAATTTCAGTCGAGGCCACTAGTCCTAGTTAATCCATTGAAAGTGGAGTTGTGAATTTGGAGTGACTGAATTTCAGTCGAGGCCACTAGGCCTAGTTAATCCTTTGAAAGTGGAGTTGTGAATTTGGAGTGACTGAATTTCAGTCGAGGCCACTAGGCCTAGTTAATCCATTGAAAGTGGAGTTGTGAATTTGGTTCGACTGAATTTCAGTCGAGGCCACTAGGCCTAGTTAATCCATTGAAAGTGGAGTTGTGAATTTGGAGTGGCTGAATTTCAGTCGAGGCCAATAGGCCTAGTTAATCCATTGAAAGTGGAGTTGTGAATTTGGTGTGACTGAATTTCAGTCGAGGCCACTAGGCCTAGTTAATCCTTTGAAAGTGGAGTTGTGAATTTGGAGTGACTGAATTTCAGTCGAGGCCACTAGGCCTAGTTAATCCATTGAAAGTGGAGTTGTGAATTTGGTGTGACTGAATTTCAGTCGAGGCCACTAGTCCTAGTTAATCCATTGAAAGTGGAGTTGTGAATTTGGAGTGACTGAATTTCAGTCGAGGCCACTAGGCCTAGTTAATCCTTTGAAAGTGGAGTTGTGAATTTGGAGTGACTGAATTTCAGTCGAGGCCACTAGGCCTAGTTAATCCATTGAAAGTGGAGTTGTGAATTTGGTGTGACTGAATTTCAGTCGAGGCCACTAGTCCTAGTTAATCCATTGAAAGTGGAGTTGTGAATTTGGAGTGACTGAATTTCAGTCGAGGCCACTAGGCCTAGTTAATCCTTTGAAAGTGGAGTTGTGAATTTGGAGTGACTGAATTTCAGTCGAGGCCACTAGGCCTAGTTAATCCATTGAAAGTGGAGTTGTGAATTTGGTTCGACTGAATTTCAGTCGAGGCCACTAGGCCTAGTTAATCCATTGAAAGTGGAGTTGTGAATTTGGTGTGACTGAATTTCAGTCGAGGCCACTAGGCCTAGTTAATCCTTTGAAAGTGGAGTTGTGAATTTGGTGTGACTGAATTTCAGTCGAGGCCACTAGGCCTAGTTAATCCTTTGAAAGTGGAGTTGTGAATTTGGAGTGGCTGATTTTCAGTCGAGGCCACTAGGCCTAGTTAATCCTTTGAAAGTGGAGTTGTGAATTTGGAGTGGCTGAATTTCAGTCGAGGCCACTAGGCCTAGTTAATCCATTGAAAGTGGAGTTGTGAATTTGGAGTGGCTGAATTTCAGTCGAGGCCACTAGGCCTAGTTAATCCATTGAAAGTGGAGTTGTGAATTTGGAGTGGCTGAATTTCAGTCGAGGCCAATAGGCCTAGTTAATCCATTGAAAGTGGAGTTGTGAATTTGGAGTGGCTGAATTTCAGTCGAGGCCAATAGGCCTAGTTAATCCATTGAAAGTGGAGTTGTGAATTTGGAGTGGCTGAATTTCAGTCGAGGCCAATAGGCCTAGTTAATCCATTCAAAGTGGAGTTGTGAATTTGGTGTGACTAAATTTCAGTCGAGGCCACTAGGCCTAGTTAATCCATTGAAAGAGGAGTTGTGAATTTGGAGTGGCTGAATTTCAGTCAAGGCCAATACGCCTAGTTAATCCATTGAAAGTGGAGTTGTGAATTTGGTGTGACTGAATTTCAGTCGAGGCCACTATGCCTAGTTAATCCATTGAAAGTGGAGTTGTGAATTTGGTGTGACTGAATTTCAGTCGAGGCCACTAGGCCTAGTTAATCCATTGAAAGTGGAGTTGTGAATTTGGTGTGACTGAATTTCAGTCGAGGCCACTAGGCCTAGTTAATCCTTTGAAAGTGGAGTTGTGAATTTGGAGTGACTGAATTTCAGTCGAGGACACTAGGCCTAGTTAATCCATTGAAAGTGGAGTTGTGAATTTGGAGTGACTGAATTTCAGTCGAGGCCATTAGGCCTAGTTAATCCTTTGAAAGTGGAGTTGTGAATTTGGTGTGACTGAATTTCAGTCGAGGCCAATACGCCTAGTTAATCCATTGAAAGTGGGGTTGGGAATTTGGAGTGACTGAATTTCAGTCGAGGCCAATAGGCCTAGTTAATCCATTGAAAGTGGAGTTGTGAATTTGGAGTGGCTGAATTTCAGTCGAGGCCAATAGGCCTAGTTAATCCATTGAAAGTAGAGTTGTGATTTTGGTGTGACTGAATTTCAGTCGAGGCCACTAGGCCTAGTTAATCCATTGAAAGTGGAGTTGTGAATTTGGAGTGACTGAATTTCAGTCGAGGACACTAGGCCTAGTTAATCCATTGAAAGTGGAGTTGTGAATTTGGAGTGGCTGAATTTCAGTCGAGGCCATTAGGCCTAGTTAATCCTTTGAAAGTGGAGTTGTGAATTTGGAGTGACTGAATTTCAGTCGAGGCCAATACGCCTAGTTAATCCATTGAAAGTGGGGTTGGGAATTTGGAGTGACTGAATTTCAGTCGAGGCCAATAGGCCTAGTTAATCCATTGAAAGTGGAGTTGTGAATTTGGAGTGGCTGAATTTCAGTCGAGGCCAATAGGCCTAGTTAATCCATTGAAAGTTGAGTTGTGAATTTGGAGTGGCTGAATTTCAGTCGAGGCCACTAGGCCTAGTTAATCCATTGAAAGTGGAGTTGTGAATTTGGAGTGACTGAATTTCAGTCGAGGCCACTAGGCCTAGTAAATCGATTGAAAGTGGAGTTGTGAATTTGGAGTGGCTGAATTTCAGTCGAAGACACTAGGCCTAGTTAATCCATTGAAAGTGGAGTTGTGAAATTGGAGTGGCTGAATTTCAGTCGAGGCCACTAGGCCTAGTTAATCCATTGAAAGTGGAGTTGTAAATTTGGAGTGACTGAATTTCAGTCGAGGCCACTAGGCCTAGTTAATCCTTTGAAAGTGGAGTTGTGAATTTGGAGTGACTGAATTTCAGTCGAGGCCACTAGGCCTAGTTAATCCGTTGAAAGTGGAGTTGTGAATTTGGAGTGACTGAATTTCAGTCGAGGCCACTAGGCCTAGTTAATCCATTAAAAGTGGAGTTGTGAATTTGGAGTGACTGAATTTCAGTCGAGGCCACTAGGCCTAGTTAATCCATTGAAAGTGGAGTTGTGAATTTGGAGTGACTGAATTTCAGTCGAGGCCACTAGGCCTAGTTAATCCATTGAAAGTGGAGTTGTGAATTTGGAGTGGCTGAATTTCAGTCGAGGCCACTAGGCCTAGTTAATCCATTGAAAGTGGAGTTGTGAATTTGGAGTGGCTGAATTTCAGTCGAGGCCACTAGGCCTAGTTAATCCATTGAAAGTGGAGTTGTGAATTTGGAGTGGCTGAATTTCAGTCGAGGCCAATAGGCCTAGTTAATCCATTGAAAGTGTAGTTGTGAATTTGGAGTGGCTGAATTTCAGTCGAGGCCAATAGGCCTAGTTAATCCAATGAAAGTGGAGTTGTGAATTTGGAATGGCTGAATTTCAGTCAATGGATTAACTAGGCCTATTGGCCTCGACTGAAATTCAGTCACTCCAAATTCACAACTCCACTTTCAATCGATTAACTAGGCCTAGTGGCCTCGACTGAAATTCAGTCACACCAAATTCACAACTCAACTTTCAATGGATTAACTAGGCCTATTGGCCTTGACTGAAATTCAGCCACTCCAAATTCACAACTCCACTTTCAATGGATTAACTAGGCGTATTGGCCTCGACTGAAATTCAGTCACTCCAAATTCACAACTCCACTTTCAACGGATTAACTAGGCCTATTGGCCTCGGCTGAAATTCAGCCACTCCAAATTCACAACTCCACTTTCAATGGATTAACTAGGCTTATTGGCCTCGACTGAAATTCAGTCACTCCAAATTCACAACTCCACTTTCATTGGATTAACTAGGCCTATTGGCCTCGACTGAAATTCAGCCACTCCAAATTCACAACTACACTTTCAATGGATTAACTAGGCCTATTGGCCTCGACTGAAATTCAGTCACTCCAAATTCACAACTCCACTTTCAATGGATTAACTAGGCCTAGTGGCCTCGACTGAAATTCAGCCACTCCAAATTCACAACTCCACTTTCAATGGATTAACTAGGCCTATTGGCCTCGACTGAAATTCAGCCACTCCAAATTCACAACTCCACTTTAACTCCACTTTCAATGGATTAACTAGGCCTAGTGGCCTCGACTGAAATTCAGTCACACCAAATTCACAACTCCACTTTCAATGGATTAACTAGGCCTAGTGGCCTCGACTGAAATTCAGTCACACCAAATTCACAACTCCACTTTCAATGGATTAACTAGGCCTAGTGGCCTCGACTGAAATTCAGCCACTCCAAATTCACAACTCCACTTTCAATGGATTAACTAGGCCTATTGGCCTCGACTGAAATTCAGTCACTCCAAATTCACAACTCCACTTTCAATGGATTAACTAGGCCTAGTGGCCTCGACTGAAATTCAGTCACTTCAAATTCACAACTCCACTTTCAATGGATTAACTAGGCCTAGTGGCCTCGACTGAAATTCAGTCACACCAAATTCACAACTCCACTTTCAATGGATTAACTAGGCCTATTGGCCTCGACTGAAATTCAGCCACTCCAAATTCACAACTCCACTTTCAATGGATTAACTAGGCCTAGTGGCCTCGACTGAAATTCAGCCACACCAAATTCACAACTCTACTTGCAATGGATTAACTAGGCCTATTGGCCTCGACTGAAATTCAGCCACTCCAAATTCACAACTCCACTTTCAATGGATTAACTAGGCCTAGTGGCCTCGACTGAAATTCAGCCACTCCAAATTCACAACTCCACTTTCAATGGATTAACTAGGCCTAGTGGCCTCGACTGAAAATCAGCCACTCCAAATTCACAACTCCACTTTCAAAGGATTAACTAGGCCTAGTGGCCTCGACTGAAATTCAGTCACACCAAATTCACAACTCCACTTTCAAAGGATTAACTAGGCCTAGTGGCCTCGACTGAAATTCAGTCACACCAAATTCACAACTCCACTTTCAATGGATTAACTAGGCCTAGTGGCCTCGACTGAAATTCAGTCACACCAAATTCACAACTCCACTTTCAATGGATTAACTAGGCCTAGTGGCCTCGACTGAAATTCAGTCACTCCAAATTCACAACTCCACTTTCAAAGGATTAACTAGGCCTAGTGGCCTCGACTGAAATTCAGTCACTCCAAATTCACAACTCCACTTTCAATGGATTAACTAGGACTAGTGGCCTCGACTGAAATTCAGTCACACCAAATTCACAACTCCACTTTCAATGGATTAACTAGGCCTAGTGGCCTCGACTGAAATTCAGTCACTCCAAATTCACAACTCCACTTTCAAAGGATTAACTAGGCCTAGTGGCCTCGACTGAAATTCAGTCACTCCAAATTCACAACTCCACTTTCAATGGATTAACTAGGACTAGTGGCCTCGACTGAAATTCAGTCACACCAAATTCACAACTCCACTTTCAATGGATTAACTAGGCCTAGTGGCCTCGACTGAAATTCAGTCACTCCAAATTCACAACTCCACTTTCAAAGGATTAACTAGGCCTAGTGGCCTCGACTGAAATTCAGTCACACCAAATTCACAACTCCACTTTCAATGGATTAACTAGGCCTATTGGCCTCGACTGAAATTCAGCCACTCCAAATTCACAACTCCACTTTCAATGGATTAACTAGGCCTAGTGGCCTCGACTGAAATTCAGTCACACCAAATTCACAACTCCACTTTCAATGGATTAACTAGGCCTAGTGGCCTCGACTGAAATTCAGTGACACCAAATTCACAACTCCACTTTCAATGGATTAACTAGGCCTAGTGGCCTCGACTGAAATTCAGCCACTCCAAATTCACAACTCCACTTTCAATGGATTAACTAGGCCTAGTGGCCTCGACTGAAATTCAGTCACACCAAATTCACAACTCCACTTTCAATGGATTAACTAGGCCTAGTGGCCTCGACTGAAATTCAGTCACTCCAAATTCACAACTCCACTTTCAAAGGATTAACTAGGCCTAGTGGCCTCGACTGAAATTCAGTCACTCCAAATTCACAACTCCACTTTCAATGGATTAACTAGGACTAGTGGCCTCGACTGAAATTCAGTCACACCAAATTCACAACTCCACTTTCAATGGATTAACTAGGCCTAGTGGCCTCGACTGAAATTCAGTCACACCAAATTCACAACTCCACTTTCAATGGATTAACTAGGCCTATTGGCCTCGACTGAAATTCAGCCACTCCAAATTCACAACTCCACTTTCAATGGATTAACTAGGCCTAGTGGCCTCGACTGAAATTCAGTCACACCAAATTCACAACTCCACTTTCAATGGATTAACTAGGCCTAGTGGCCTCGACTGAAATTCAGTCACACCAAATTCACAACTCCACTTTCAATGGATTAACTAGGCCTAGTGGCCTCGACTGAAATTCAGTCACTCCAAATTCACAACTCCACTTTCAAAGGATTAACTAGGCCTAGTGGCCTCGACTGAAATTCAGTCACTCCAAATTCACAACTCCACTTTCAATGGATTAACTAGGACTAGTGGCCGCGACTGAAATTCAGTCACACCAAATTCACAACTCCACTTTCAATGGATTAACTAGGCCTAGTGGCCTCGACTGAAATTCAGTCACACCAAATTCACAACTCCACTTTCAATGGATTAACTAGGCCTATTGGCCTCGACTGAAATTCAGCCACTCCAAATTCACAACTCCACTTTCAATGGATTAACTAGGCCTAGTGGCCTCGACTGAAATTCAGTCACACCAAATTCACAACTCCACTTTCAATGGATTAACTAGGCCTAGTGGCCTCGACTGAAATTCAGTCACACCAAATTCACAACTCCACTTTCAATGGATTAACTAGGCCTAGTGGCCTCGACTGAAATTCAGCCACTCCAAATTCACAACTCCACTTTCAATGGATTAACTAGGCGTATTGGCCTCGACTGAAATTCAGTCACACCAAATTCACAACTCCACTTTCAATGGATTAACTAGGCCTATTGGCCTCGACTGAAATTCAGCCACTCCAAATTCACAACTCCACTTTCAATGGATTAACTAGGCCTAGTGGCCTCGACTGAAATTCAGTCACTCCAAATTCACAACTCCACTTTCAATGGATTAACTAGGACTAGTGGCCTCGACTGAAATTCAGTCACACCAAATTCACAACTCCACTTTCAATGGATTAACTAGGCCTAGTGGCCTCGACTGAAATTCAGTCACTCCAAATTCACAACTCCACTTTCAAAGGATTAACTAGGCCTAGTGGCCTCGACTGAAATTCAGTCACTCCAAATTCACAACTCCACTTTCAATGGATTAACTAGGACTAGTGGCCTCGACTGAAATTCAGTCACACCAAATTCACAACTCCACTTTCAATGGATTAACTAGGCCTATTGGCCTCGACTGAAATTCAGTCACTCCAAATTCACAACTCCACTTTCAAAGGATTAACTAGGACTAGTGGCCTCGACTGAAATTCAGTCACACCAAATTCACAACTCCACTTTCAATGGATTAACTAGGCCTAGTGGCCTCGACTGAAATTCAGCCACTCCAAATTCACAACTCCACTTTCAATGGATTAACTAGGCCTATTGGCCTCGACTGAAATTCAGTCACTCCAAATTCACAACTCCACTTTCAATGGATTAACTAGGCCTAGTGGCCTCGACTGAAATTCAGTCACTCCAAATTCACAACTCCACTTTCAATGGATTAACTAGGCCTAGTGGCCTCGACTGAAATTCAGTCACACCAAATTCACAACTCCACTTTCAATGGATTAACTAGGCCTATTGGCCTCGACTGAAATTCAGCCACTCCAAATTCACAACTCCACTTTCAATGGATTAACTAGGCCTAGTGGCCTCGACTGAAATTCAGTCACACCAAATTCACAACTCTACTTGCAATGGATTAACTAGGCCTATTGGCCTCGACTGAAATTCAGCCACTCCAAATTCACAACTCCACTTTCAATGGATTAACTAGGCCTAGTGGCCTCGACTGAAATTCAGCCACTCCAAATTCACAACTCCACTTTCAAAGGATTAACTAGGCCTAGTGGCCTCGACTGAAAATCAGCCACTCCAAATTCACAACTCCACTTTCAAAGGATTAACTAGGCCTAGTGGCCTCGACTGAAATTCAGTCACACCAAATTCACAACTCCACTTTCAAAGGATTAACTAGGC